>CM054952.1:14781525-14799327 GCA_029168755.2 Tillandsia fasciculata | reverse complement strand
AAAATTATATAATTTTGTACATATATTTTTATGAATAACTTTTTCAATAATTAGATGTAATTTTTTTAGATATATTGTACGAAACCATTCATATATAATTGATTATACTTATCAAATTGTATTTTTCAGATTTTAAATTTAAACTATTTATCATAAAAAAAAATTTGAAAACAGAAAAATAAAGATGAGCGAATTATACCAAAATATTTTTGCCTTTTCTGAACGGATCGCTAAAAATCGCCTGTGGACTAATAAAAAAAAAAAGTAAAAAAATTAATTAAAACTACCAAAATTAAACCGGGAATTTTTTTTAAAAAAAACTATAAAAACAACAAAGCGATCGCACACATACTATAGAATCACTTCGCTATCATCACCAGGAGCTTGATCCGTGCTCGATCCGTCGTAGTTCCACTTCGGGAGCTCTCGAGGATCCGAGACCGATCCCGGAAGAGTCTAAATCACGAAGATTACACCATTTAACAAAGAATGAAAGAGCAAGGAATCGGACAATCGAGTATAAATCAACACAAACCCTAGCTTTGCTCCTGATGTCCATTCCCGATCCCCCGATCCTGAAACACCGGAAATTAACGAAATCGATGAATCGATCGATCGAAGCAGTAGAAAGTAGCCGAGGGGGTGGGTTTTGGGGATCGATTTGGATCGGGAGCTTACCATATGTACTCGGCGATGATCTTCTCCGTGCACTCTGAGAGGTCGAGGGAGAGGAGCTCGTGGAGGAGCGCCATGGCGATCGGAGAGAGAGAGAGAGAGAGAGAGAGAGAGAGAGAGAGAGAGAAAGAGAGCGAGGGGTTTGTTTGGGGTTTGGGGCAGGGTCGGTGTATTTATACTACGCGCATTAAAAATTTTAAAATTTAAAATTTAAAATTTAAAATTTAAAATAGAGATTAAATATATTAAATATTATGCGAGCGAAAAAAACAGGGAAACGAAAATTTAATTAATTCAAAAAAAAAAATCGAAGTAAAATTTAGGAATAGTCCCTGCACTATCTAGATATTGTGCGCTGACTTCTACATATTTTATTTAAATTATTTTAATTTTTAAAGTATTACATATTTTATATGTTTTACTAGAATAAAGAACTTTTATTTTTAATGTAAATAAAAATAAAAATCTATTTTATAAAAAAGAGTTAGGTTTTTATGGTTAAAAGCAAAAATTAACTAATATTTTAAACAAAAAGCAAAGGACTATGTTGTAATATACTAATATCGCAGTAGTAGGAGGGCTAGTAATGCAATTATCAAAATCTCAGCCGTTCGATTCTCTTGAATACGAACGGTTCAGATTAAAGAATTTTGGCGGTAAAAGGATCAGATTGGGACCCGGCCATCGCGCCTATCGGCGGCCATCTTTTGCCGCGTGGCACGATGACGTGGCAAGTGGAATCGGGTTTGGCTAAGTTTCATCAAATTTTTTTAAACAAAATAAAAAATAAAATTGTTTAAAGTTTAAGTTTTGTTTAAAAATTGATCATTGGATCCTAATTTCGATAAAATTTCGTTATTATTTTTTAAAAAAAAAAATAAATTTGTATTATTATACAGAGATGTTTGGGATTTTTTGCTTCGTGATTCGTACGTTTGATTTAAATGCAGGTACGGATGATCGCGTATTTTTGGGCGGCGTGATCCTGATCCATTGCATGGCATCAGGGGAGTACGTACGTGTACTTATCACGTCGCATCATGCAACGCTCACGTGGATCAGAAGATCAGTGATAAACGTTACCGCTTTTGCTTCGTTTTTTTTTTTTTTTTTTTTTTTCGTTTAAATTTTAATTCGTGTGCATAATTTTTTTTTTTGTATTTATTTAGTACATAAAATTAAACTAATTTAAATTATTTAAATTTTTTTTTATTAATTAGTGTTGTGATTTGGTTCAACAATAAAAGTATATGTTAACAATAAGAACAAACTAAACGAAATCAATTGACGATCACGATATAAAAATAAATTAAAAAATACACGACAGAAAAACAACACAGAGATTTACGTAAAAATAATTTTTTATAGGTGAAAAGTTTTTTGCACAATAAAAAACTACGAGCGAAAGAGAAGAGTTTTATTATGTTGGAATAAAAAATACAAAATTTAGATGATCGTATAATCGCTCGATCTCTCTAAGACAAAAAACAAAGAACATTAATCTTAACAGATTTTTTTTTTGATTCGTACCACAGACATAAACATCTATAAAATTTATTGTCGCACTACAAAATCGTCGATGAACCGAAATTATAATATCAAAGTGATTTAAATTTTGAAGTCACATCCAACGGTATAGAAAACTCATCAAATTAACATCCACAAAATTATCAAATAAAACATCAAACGAATCATAAAAAAAAAAAAAAAAAAAAAAAAAAAAAGACATTGATTGATTGATCTATCAACTCCAGTACATGTACCAAAATAAAAATAAATGAAACCACTCCCAATTACCCTCTCCTCATGCAACAATACTGATCAAACTAAGCATGCAGATCTAACCAACCTCACTTAATAATTAAACCACACCACATGCAGTTTTAAGTAGCTCTTTTTTTTTTGTTGTTTTGTTTTGTTGAACTTAAATGGCGATTAATTTAATAAATTGAAACTAACTAAGGGCACTTGGGGCGGCCGGCAGGGTTGCGCATGGCGTCGTAGCAGGGGCAGAGGCTGCGGGTGTCCTGGCCAGTGCCGGGCGGCACGCAGCTGCACTTTGAGCAACATATGCCGCACATCTTCCTGCACATCTTGTTCTTCCAGTTCCTGCTGCACCGCGTCGCGCATGCAGCTCCGCAATCTTTAAGAAAACAAAATAGCATAGTAAAAAATGAATGAATGAATGAAAATGTTTAGAGCTAAAAGCTAAAAGATAATTATATTATTTTGAAAAAAAAGTAACTTGAACACAGAATCGTTCCAGATATTGAATCATATTTTGAGTAAAAATATATAAAAGATATGCTTAGAATAAGATGTTCATACCTAATTTAGGAGCCTGAAGAAGAGATCTCCCCCCTGTATTGCTTACCACCTGCATAGAAGCAAAAATGCACACAACAAAATTGTGAGTTGAGAGAAATCGATCCAGGAGTTTAATCTCACATGTCATCACATGTTTTTAATTCTAAGTAAAAAAGTTGGAAAAAATCAGGGAGTTAATTAATCATCACCGTATTATCGTCGACCGGAGATCGCGAATCGACTAACTGGAGCACAAGCATGGAGAGGAAGAGAAAAGCCATGAATGGGAATTTGGAGAGAGCCATGAATTAATGTTGGTAGTGATTTGGGTGATGGAGGAAGAGTTAGTGAACACTCTCTTGGTGTTTCTTTCTATATTTATAGAGAGGAGTAAATGGAAAGTGAGTGGGAGGAGAGTGTGTGTAATTTAAAAATAAAAATATATAAAAAATAAAAATGTACTGAGACACCTTTAATGCAGGTTGTTGTGAGATCCATAAGCTCCTTCAAAATCGAGCACTAAAAGAAAACTTTAATATAAAGGTGCTTTTTAGATCACCTTTAAAAGAACTAATCTCTAACCATGATAATCAAATTTAAAAACTCTAATATTTTAAAATATCAGAATATATTTTACACATAAACGTCTTCATTAAATACGACGCTGCACTATATTAAAATACTTTTAAGAATCATTAAATATTTAAAAAATATTCTTAAATATTTAATTTTCTTATAATGGATTTACTAGATTCACACTTGTCAACTTTTATTTACTTCATTAAATTGTTTAATTAATATCATAAAAAGTGATTTGTTAAGTTTTTGAGTCACTCACCATTTTTACTAGTAGTTTGGTTGATTATCATTATATATATGGAGTTGATCATTAACTATGTAAGTAAGTATAGGTCTACTTGAAAATTAACTACATTTTCAGCCTCAAACAACGCAGTCGATTGAAAAAAAAAATATAAAGGGAAGGTGCGGAGATGCAACCACAGTTTGATTCAGGAACAGCTAAGATCATTATGAGTCAATTTATTTGACTCATATGAATTGACCAAAAGAGCTTTTAAAATAAGCCAGTTGTAAAACAACAACACCATATAGGTGTGCTGGGATTGGGGTTTCACGTGGGCTTAAATTTATTATTATTATTATTTTTTTTTTGAAACTGGACAATTGTAGTCATATAAACTGATAAATTTATCAAATTCAAAAATAAATCTATCAAATTTACTAATTTTAATCATATTATAACAAATCTAAATCTAGACCGATTAGTAACTAATAGCTCATAAAGCTATTAAACTTAGTAAAGCTTTTTAACTTAACCAGCTAGTAAAGCTCAATTTAAAGGACTTAAAAGCGAAAGGGTTCCTCCAATCAAAAAAATTTAAAGTTTGAGGAGGGTATTTCAAAATCTTCGCGAATAGATGAGGGAGTTTCTGTTCATTTTTACCTTCAAAATTTAGAGCATTAATGGTACCTCTGGACAAGGAAGTTAAAGAGTGTCACGTGAAGTGTCCGAGAAAAAAACAAGGAAAATTTGTACCAGATGCACCGAACAGTATCACATTTGATTTTTTTTATTATTATTTATATTTTTTTTTTTTTGAGTTGGCCTCTAGCTAGAGCGGGCTGATATTCGTTTGTTTATTAAATTAACTAAATATAAATTAAATTATGGACAATAAATTAAATTTCCAATTTTATTACTGGATGAAATATATATATATATATATATATATATATATATATATATATATATATATATATAGCGTAGTGCTACTATGCTCTTATGAGTATAAATCTTTTTGTACTAATAACTTTTTCGCACTTGGATGAAGGAATGTGCGGTTAGGATAAAAGTGGTCTCCATAGGGTTTACTAGATTGCTGGTGAAATAGTATAAATCCTAAGAACTACTATAATCCTAACCGCACATTGTTTCATCCAAGGAATAAAAACTTATGAGCACGAAAGAATTTACTCATAAGAGTATAGTAGCTGAACCCTATATATATATAGACCCACTATCATCTACCCCCGATGTTAGTTTATTATAACTATAAATCCATATCATCTCATATATATATATATATATATATATATATAGTGGAGCTTATAAACTTTCAAAAGTATAAGTCCAATTATGCTTGTGAATTTTTTTTATTGAATTTGTATTGAGATTTGTGCTATTATAAAGTCAACTAAAGAAAGAAAAAGAGTAAATAGTGCAAATCTCATCACAAATTCAATGGTAAAAATTTACAAGTATATTTGGACTTGTATTTTTAAAAATATATAAACTCTACTCTCTCTCTCTCTCTCTCTCTCTCTATATATATATATATATACACACTTTATTGAATCGAGTTATATCTGGCTCTTGTTCGACTCATTAAAATTTCCGAGCTGAAAAATTCAACTTGTTTTCGGCTCATTTATTAAATAAGCGATCAATCTCAAGCTCATTTCAAGCTGAATAAGAGTTGAGTCGGCATCTATTTGCCAACCCTACTGTAGGCCTAGCCGGTAGGTCCACTAACCCCAACCTGAAACTCACGCACCCAGATCCACAACCCAGAAGAGGGGAAGAAATGGGTTTGGTATACACCCCCTAACCTACAATTAGGTAGCATCAAATGTGCTGTGAGATTTGTGTTGAATGTAATCCAATAGTCAAAAAAAAAAAAAAAAAAAAGAAAACATGCATAATCTTATGTATAAATACAATGGTACAAGAAAGCCCCGACTCGCAAAACCTAATTATCAATGAGGTTATAAGCAAGATATATCAGCTCAAAGAATATAAATGTACAGCTACTTAAATCTAATTGATTTTACATAAAGGAACATAATTTATATATATATATATATTTCTTTTTCTTTGAAACTAGTTTCAAGACGAAATGGTTCAGAGGGCCAAAATTTTAAATGGCTCAGAGCAAAACCAGAAATTAGCAGCGCAAAACAAAAAAGGCGAGATATAGTTGGACTTACTGGTCCAGCAGTTAGTATGCTTGCTTGATGCTCCTGTGTTTCATGAGGATCTTATTAGGTTTTTACTGATTTTATCAAATGCACATCGAGAAAATTTCAGGTCTTGACTAAAGCATGGATTACCTCTCAGGAAGCGAGACGTCCGAATAGGATGCCGCTGAATACGAGCGCTCCGAACCATTTGTTGGAAACGAATCTGGAGAAATATTTATGCCGACAGAGTAAGTAGTAATTTTTTAGTCAAAACAGTTGCAGACGAGGCGAGATCCCAAGTTAACACGGCAATAACACATGAAAAGGCTGATACTGCCGTGTACTTACTTTCTGTTGCAGTCTGCACGGTTAGACAAGTCAACGGTTAAGATCTGCCACGCTAACTGACCACTTGCAGCAAGCAGAAATGGATAGAAGGGCCATGCTGTCGTATGAAACAGGTGTGAGTAGTAAGTATAAATTTATGCATCGTTGACATCTTAAAGAAAAGTAAGTGCATACCAAGCTCGGCATTATAGCCACTTAGTGCTAGGCTACTGATACAAGCAGCACCAAACCCAGTTATCCAGTACTTGGTCAAACTTCCAAACCTCAATGCTGTGGATTTAACTCCAACTTTTAGGTCATCTTCTTTATCCTGAGTAATTTTTTAGATTAAAAATAATACAACAGTCGCATTCACGAGAAGCACACAATGAGGGCTGTGAGAAAAACATACCTGATGGGCATATATGGTATCATATACAAGTGTCCAACATACACCAGCAGTGTAGAGTGGAAGGATAATAGAAGGATCCAAGCTTTCTTTAATCGCGGCCCATCCTAATAGAGCCCCCCAGTTGAAGGTCAAGCCGAGGTATGCTTGAGGCTAAAACAAGTAATTTACTTCTCTCAGCATATACAATCATATGCTATCAGTTTTACAAGCAATGGCTAGCACATACCCAAAATGTCAGTCTCTTCATAAGAGGGTAAGAAAAGACCAGAAACAATGATGAAGCCCCAAGAACACGGCTACATCAAATTAGAAAAACAGAGTTTCAGCTGCAAAATTGTCACATAAAACAAATTTAAATAATATTATCTTTATTATCAGTAAGTCTAAAACAAACATAGTAAGTTACACTGTTTGCGCTATAAAAATTTAAAAGTAAGCAACAAGCACATTTCCCATAGTATAGTTTCTCACTAGAAGGTCAACCCACAGTATACTTGTCAAAAAATCCATCATTTATCAAATTCAATGAAGGATAATAAACAAGCACAATTCTCATATGGCCCCAGCAAAATTAACCTTACACATCCCAAATTTACACTGCTAAGTGAGAAATCCCTACTACCAAACGAAAAGGCCAGTCGGAACTTCAAAAGTTAAGAAAAATTCTTCATCGTAACATTAGCTGATAAGAAGCTAGAAACTAACGACTCATCATTCTGTGATTACCAAATAAGATGCTAGTGATTTATATTACCTATAGTTATTAAGTTGAAGCAGAATTCCCAAGCCCAACAGAAGCTGAAAACCAAGAAAGGAAAGTCCCTCAAATGGTGTCAATACGCCAGATGCAAAAGGCCTGGATTTCGTGCGCTCAACCTGTGGAAAAAAAGAAAATATTTGTATGACAGCTGCCTATGTAGATGATAGGCCCGCAGAATGCGGCAAACCATAGGGTAAGCCAAACGCCTAATCTATGAATAAAACAATAATTAACATATAAAGGAACACATTTATAGCTAAGTGAAACAAATGCAAACTTGGCAGAATAAAAAGTAAAATAAAACAACAGAGAATCACGTTTTAGATGATATCAAATCGAGCAGATGCCTTTTGCATATTGACAAGATGAAGGTGAGAAGCTGGCTGAAGTATCTAGGAAATCATCTAATGGCATCTGAAAATTACATAATTGCCATTTTTTAATGGAATTAAGTAGGAAGTACCTTCTTATCAATGTCGCGGTCAAGAAGGTCATTATTGTGCAACCAGCACCTCTTAGAAGCACAGCACCACATCCAAACAGTGCTAACATTTTCAAATCAGGAATCTCTCCAGGGTTGCTGCCATTGTAATGGACCTAAATAAGATAAATGGTAAGGAAAGGATTAATGGCCACTTAATTGACATACGTAGAGAGTCCAAGTTCAGCAGGCAAAAGATGAGCACACCACCTTTACGAATTTGTCAGGCTTGATTAAATTTTTAGGGACTCAGTCTTAAGCATATCATGGATCGACTATGGATTGCCCACGAATATACAGAAACTGTTAAAGGATTGTAAAATAGGTTCACCTAAGAAATGATCAATCTCATTCTATTGAAACTTCTTTCTCCTCTAATCAGTAGGAACAGAAGATCTATAAAATGCACAGAAGACCTTCATAAGCAAAAAGAGGACTAAAAATTCTACTATTAGTAAATGGATAAATAACCATTTTGCAGGTACGCTCCGAGAGGAAGATACACTAAACGAGTGTTTTGGATTAACAAAGTATAATTTGGCCGTAAATCAAGTTCAGTGAGAGCAGAAACATTTGTCCCAGCCGAAACGACTTCGGACCATTCTAAGGGGAAATTGTTTTCAAAGAATTGAGCTCATGGTTTGCGGGTGGATCTCTTTGGATTAGTCATGATCGACGACTGAACTAATGTTACTATTCTTTACAAAGTTAATTCAGGGCCGAACTGCGATTACATCAATCCAAACACCCTCTAAACTATTAGCATGTGATTAACTTTAATTGCTCAAAATTGAACAAATAGTTCAATTGTAGAAAAACTCACACCTTTCGAATAAATGAACTTTGCGCAAACAACAATTAACAGCATTCATACAGCTACTTCACTCATACTAATGATACTGAAAAAGGTGTCGCAGCAATCATAATTTGAGAGAAAAATGATGAAGTAACATTGCAGAGAGAGAGAGAGAGAGGGGGGGGGCGGGGGGCCGGGGCGGCGCTATACCACATGCAAGGCCAAGCTAATAACCACGTCCCAATGGGTTTATCGAGCCGCGCCAGAAGAGCATATGGTCGCACCGACTCCGGGAGGTACAGCTCCACCCACGACGGCGGGGGAGTCGCCGGAGCCGGCGATCCTCCGCCGCCGCCGCCGCCGCCGCCATCAGCCGCCCTACCAGGCCCCTCACCGGAGTCCCCGAGGAGCTCGAGATCGTAGCAATGGATAGTTCGAACGGGAACCGTCGAAGGATCTTCGGCGTGCGAGTGGAGGGCGCGATCCAATTGGAGGGATGGATCGAGGGAGGGATCGAAGAGGGTAGGGTTTGAGGAGGGGGGAGGGGGCTAGGGCTTTGGAGGTGGGAGAGGAGGGAGAAGGGGGAGAGCGAGGTCGGGGTGGGGGAGCGGAGATTGCGCGCGGCGCGCATGAACAGGGACGACGCCATGGCGTGGAAAAGAAGAAGGGGCGGGGGATTCGGGAAATGGAGGAGAAGAAGCGGTTCGCAATTGGACCGGGCTTTTGCTTTTCCAGAAAACCGAAACCCGGTTCGCCCTACATGCTTGTCTCTGCCCATCCGTGTTTTTTTTTTTTTTTTTTGAGAAAAAATATAACTCCCTATTAATTTTATTAATTAGAAAATTGAATTAAGCAACGAGACAGCTCGATTTTCAAAATAAAAAAAATTAAAATTAGTACATTGTAAGGTTGTATTTTTAAAGGGGCACGCTTCCTGAGTAACGATCGCACCTCCCAACTCGTCCTCAGAATGTCTCTCATTGCATAACAAGACTTTTGACCCACCTACCTGCATGTAGGAAATTAGTATTTGTCTAGTAGAAAATTATTTTATTTTTAACCGTCCAAATTCTCCATCATATAACTGTCAGTGCAAATAGATTTTTTTGTATATGTCTCAGCTCATAACGTGTCGTTCATTTTTTCCAAACCCGTATGACATTGTGTCCGAGTTCCTAATAACTCAAACTCTCTGATGCAATCCACATTACGTATTGCGTGTAAACATACTCGAAAAAAAATGATTCATAGTTTCATACTCCGTCCCACACAGTATGAATTAAACGCACCATATCCATCCCATTTTAATTATGTTGCCGCTTTTTGCGGACAAGCTACATAAAAATATGAACTTTCATCAGTATAGATAAATTTCAAATTTTTATGGTACAGTTGTCGTTTAGATTCCCATCAATAAGTAATGACTAAGTAAATTTTACTATGAAAATTCTCTTTGCGCATCAAATCACTCCAACTTTTTTTTACCCAAATTTAACACCCGCCAATTCCTCTCCTTCCGGATACGCCAAATCCAGTTTATTTACGCCAAATCCAGTTTATTTCTTTTGAAAGTAAAAGGATGATTTCTGCACATGCCCCTAACGTTTCTAATAATTTTAAAACTGTCCTCAAATCATTCCATAGTAACCTAGGATTTTTATCCTTTTAGTACAATTTTACTCATTAAATTTATGGTAATGCTACTCATACATTTTATTTGAGATATATAATATACACCTCGTCTATTCTAGGATAAAAAGTCTTCTACTCGTTATTTCAAAATGACGAAAAAAATTTACCTCATTCTAGAATAAGTGGGATGTAAGATATATATTCTAAATAAGATGTAAAAAAATATTTACCTTAACTTTAATATGCATATTAAATTTCCGCTAATACTTTTTTAAACAAAATATAATTAAATATTAGATAGAAAAATTAAAATTTTAACTTATTGCAAAATAAAATATCAAAATATATATATATATATATATATATATAGTAATTCAATATTATGGATAATTATTTTAGTTTCTGAATTATTGCATATAATATAAATATATATATATATATATATATATATATATATATATATATATAGCAATAATTCAGAAACTAAAATGTAATTTATCCAAAAAGTAACGGTCAAAAAAATTGATGTTCTTAAATGCAAGGAGAATCTAATCTAAGGGATCACAATTGCATTTGCTCAGTATCAAAAATATATAGTACCATACTTAGGTACATAATTTGTATACGGTACATAAAAATTTACCAAGATTTTGATCTGTAACCATATGAGATATTATACGGAACGAAAAATAATAGTAATAATAATAAATGTGGGGCACAACCTAACATGAGACATAATGATCTGGTCATATAATTTTCATAAAAGATGTGCACTTCGATTTAGTACCATAATCATATAATTTTTATAAATATTTTTTTGATCCAGCGTATCCTAGTTATTAAAAATGTTGCCCGTAAGATTTTATAGAGATAAATAGTAGGTGTAAGGGATAAAAAAAATTTAGTTATACCGGGGATAGGTATAAGTTATGGTATTAGTAGGAACTAGTGTAAATTTTCTTTGGTGGGTTTAAGAGTTATACCGGATATAAAAAAATTATGTTTGGTAAGTTAAAGAGGAATAAGAAGAATAAAGAGGACTAAAATTTTAATTTATGATTAAAATTTTAATTTATGATTAAAATAAGAAGAATTAAGATTTTATAGAGATAAATAGTAGGTGTAAGGGATAAAAAAAATTTAGTTATACCGGGGATAGGTATAAGTTATGGTATTAGTAGGAACTAGTGTAAATTTTTGTTTGGTTGGGTTTAAGAGTTATACCGGATATAAAAAAAATTATGTTTGGTAAGTTAAAGAGGAATAAGAAGAATAAAGAGGACTAAAATTTTAATTTATGATTAAAATTTTACTGATATAATTTTAAATATTTAATTTAAAATATTTATTAAAAAAATTATTAAAATTTATATTTTACTTATATATATAAAAAATTATTAAAAAAATTTATCATATAATTTATTAAATTATATGATAAAATTATTAAAAATTAAAGTTAAAAATTTTAAAAACTATAAAATTTAAAATTTAAAATTTAAAAATTTATAAATGTTAAAAATTTTAATTTTAATTGTCTTAAATAATTAGTTAATTATCTAAATACTTAAATAATTAGTTAATAAAATAATTAAATTAATTAAAATATTGGATTAATTAAAGAGTTAAAATAATAATTAAAATTATATTAATTTAATTAAGCTTATTCTCAAATGGGAACAAGCCTTGTTCCAGGAAAAGGCTGGAATAGTAATTCCAGTCTTATACCAGTTTATTTCAGAAAGACGAGAACAGTTATTCCCACCCCTACTTAATTGCGTTTGGATATAACTAGGGGGGATAAGCTCTTATCCCCCCTAGTTCTCGTTACCAAACGAAACCTAAAAGTTTCTACGGTGAATTCTCTTCCCAGCCAAACTAAAATTACCAAATAGAGCTTTCAAATCTTAGTTTCAATTCTTACTATAGTAATGTAATGACGCTGATTCTTTTTATTTTCTAAATATTATTTTTTGAATTTAAATTTGTTTTTGGTGAATTTTTTTTTGTTTTGGTTCGCTGGAATTTTGGGTTGCGGTTAGTGTATCGCAGTAGAGCTTGTTAAACGAAGAACGACGATACGATCGGATCCGAAATTCGACTTATGGATTTTCCGGAATAAGGGTTTCAATGTTAGCGGGTCCGAATTGATAAGTTCGGAATTTCTCGGGACCCGTTAAGTGATGTTGGTGCATCGGAATCCGTGCTAGCAGTTACGGGACGTTTCGGAGGATCGGCACGCTTATTGAGGAAACCGGTGGAATTTTTTTTTTGTTTTTAATTATCGGATTTGGGATTTTCGTACGTACAAGGGATTTTCGTACGCGGGGCTACTGCATGCGCCGCGCCGCCCAAGCCCGTGCGAGTCATGCCGCGGCTGTCGACAGGTTTTGGCCAACGGTTTTGCTCGACGGTTTTGGCTTGACAGATTTTGTTTGACGGTGCAATAAGCCTGACGATGCAGTCAACCTGACGGTGCAGTCCACGTGACGCTGCAGTTCGCTCGATGCAGTTGTTTTCGTTTTTCGTCAGATGAGTCTCCGCTCGGTTGTTTTTTTTGTCGCGGACTTCGCCAAGGCAATGATTGGAACCCGTTTTCCGTCAATTGCCTCGTCGACAGTCGGATCGCGTCGGAAGTACGATTTTTGCAACCGGCGGAATTTTTGGACACGTAGTCTTTTCGTCGGTTTTGTTTTGGGGATAGAAGGGGTTTTTGGTACAGTAGTCGGGACCACTGATTTTGCCAGCTTGGGGGGTAAATCGTTGATTTGTGTTTTTGGATATTTTAATAGGCCCGCGTGTGGTGTTGATTGCTTAGGAGGGTCACGGGCACGGTCGTTTATCTTCGTTTCAGGTGGGTACACTCTTAGAACCTCTTTGTGCGTAATTTCGTTATTGTTATGTTTATCATTTTAAGGGGTATTGTGGGTGACGTGGACCTCCGGATTAATGAATGTCGCGGTTGGAGACTAGACGGGCAGTTCGCCCTCTCCTAACAACGGTATGGTTGTTCCGGGCATACTTGCGATCGGGACAGTGATCGGTGCGACCATTCGAAAGTCGGAAGGTGGGTACCTTTATCCGAAAGGGGGAGGCCGTCGGTTGGAACGTACCGAGCTTTCCCCTTCTTCGTTATTGACATTGGTTTATAGTTATGTTACTTGTGAGTTGATGACTAACCCCATGTTCTGCACGGGTATCGGCACTTATACTGCTTGGAGCAACGAGTGTCGCAGGTGGACACTCGTCACGGGTATCGGCACTTATACTGTTTGGAGCAACGAGTGTCGCAGGTGGACACTCGTTTTACTATGGTTACTATGCTCATGGTGCTTGCACGTACACCAGCGGTTTGGCTACCGTGTCGGTGTACTTTTCCGGAAATGTGGTCTGCGGACCCGTAAACCCTACGAGGTGACGTAGTAGGGGCCCATCGCGGTGATTTATGGGGGGTTTACATGCACCAAAGGTGAGAGCGGTGTGGTTTTTCTTTTGCCTAAGGTCCCCGGACCGATATGGCAAGGTGCTTAGTTCGTTTCCTCAGGGATGATATGATCGATTGCAGGATGGGGTTATGGATGCTCTAGTTTTACAGTTTGATTTATTATCCGCACGTTTTTGCATCGTATTTGTAGTTGTGTTTCATCTCTACTCTTCATGTCACTGACTCCCACTACGTGACAGATTTGGTCGGATCTGGGGATCAGAACGATGGTGATGACGCTACTTGGTGAGGCGTGGGAGTGCTTCGGTCAGGTTCCTTGTTTTACCTCTTTCTTTCATAGTTGGTTATTTCCTTATGGTCGTTTTGTGCGTGTGGATGCGTTTTACGTGGATGGTGTAGATGTTGAGACCGGCCTTTTGTTTTGTCAAATGGACCTATTATATAGAACTATGATTTCAATATAGTGTTTATGGTTGCGTCATATGGACGCGGCTTTTTCAAACTTAAAAAGGAATTGCGAAAGTGGCTTTAGAAATTTAAGTGTCGTGTGGGCACCGTTTTCAAAACTCGTAAATTTATCCTTTCAAATCTATTGATGCGTCGGGTGTGCGCCGTTTAATAAAATAAGATGATAGCGTTTTCAAATTCATACTCTGGTAGTTTGTAACTAATAAGGTTTGGTGGTTGATGTTTTTATTCGGACTTTGGGACACCGTGCATATGCAAGGGAGATCTTGTATATGTGGCGGGTCTGTGCACGTGCCACGCGGAAACTGTTTCAAAAAAAAAAAAAAAAAAAATTGTTTTTCGTTTTAAAATTACTTTCAAAACGTAACAAGTAAAAATACTGAATATTTATACAAAATACGAGTACAACTATTTAAACAAATGCACGTAGACTTAAAGGTTGATAAATTAATTGACGAATAAAGTTGGTCGAACAATCGACCACTAACATCAGCTAGATCTTCTTTTTTCTGAACAAAGCTGGAGGCTACATTCGTGTTTTCATTCTACCGATGGCATGATTTGAATCCGAAACCTATATTTTAGAGAGAAAAAAAAAAAAAAAAAAAAAAAAAAAAAAAACAGTTAACTGAGCTGTGCACATTATTGGCCACAAAAAGGGTTGTAGGATTGAGTTATTAAAACTCAACTAACACATCAAAATGGACCACATAAATTAATTAAAGAGTGGTGGTGCCCATTGTTGTTAATTTTAACTACTTAAAAAATTAACCAACCCCCAACCATTATCTTCTTCTTTTTTTTTTTCTCTCTATCTACATGTGTGCTTGTGTTTGTGTTTGGGTTTTGGGCCCCAACCATCCAATCCATTGTCTATGATTGCAAGGAGGAAAAGTATTAAATCATATAAATATTAAAATCATACTTTATATTATAAATTTTAATTTTCAAATACAAATTACTGAGGTGATTTGTCCTTCTAATTTCTTCTCCTTCCCTATCTGTAAAAAAAAAATTAAATATTTTCCATTTATTCTCTTATCCTCTTGGGATGAAGTAGTCAAACTCCCTTTATTATATATATATATATATATATATATATATATATATATAGAGAGAGAGAGAGAGAGAGAGAGAGAGAGAGTACGGTTATTATGCTATCGATAGTACCAAATATTTGATGCTATCAAATTTTTCGCTATTAGATCTACTCCACCGGCTGTTTAGATCATATTGTTTTTTCAACCACCCACTAAACTCTAAGAACCCATTATCATTCTAATCACGCATCCCTTCATCCAATGACTTAATGCTATTAATAATATAGCTATCTTATCCTCTATTTATATTTTTTTAATTATTTTTATCCTTTAGATTATACTATTCCACCAATCACTCACTAAATCCTAACTAACACAATAACTGTACATCCATTCATTCAAAGGTCGAAAATTTATCAGTATCAAGCGCCAAATACTATATATATTAATAGTATAATAACCTAATATATATATATATATTATTATATATATATATATATATATATATATATATATATAGAATTAGGCTAGAATACTATCGATAGCACCAATCCATTGGTACTATCAAGTTTTTAGCCGTTGGATGAAAAAATATGCGGTTGGGATTATAGTGGGCCCCTAGGGTTTACTAGATGGTTGGTTGAATAGTAAAAATCTTAGGGGACCACTATAATAACCGTATATCTTTTCATCCAACAGCTGAAAACTTGATAGCACCAATTGTTTGGTGCTATCGATAGTATTCTAGCCGGACTATATATATATATATATTATTCAAATACATTCGGACAGTTAGATAAACTGTATTTTTAAAAAATATTTTGAATAATCCAAAAAAAAAAAAGAAAAAAAGGTGCATTTTTAATTTTTAAAATTGAGAAGCCCACATGAGTGTGTGTGTTTTTTTCTACTTTTCCCCACATTCCTCCTTTTAACCCATCTTTTCCCACTTCCTGTTTTTGGCCCCCCGCTTGTTGCGGACCCAGAAAGCTGCAAAAATTATTGCCCACAGCACTCATCCCACAAAACAAAAAACCCAAAAAAATAAAAATAAAATAGTACCAGATGTGTCCAATTTTATTCATTGAATGTGTTCTTTATCATAGATTAAAATACATCATTTGTTTATTTTTATAAACAAAAGGTATTGATTAGATTTGTATATTACATATATATATATATTTAGATATGTTTTAATTTAAGATATTAATCACTAAATATCAAATGGAGGAATAAAACTCAAGTTTTATTACATCTTATTTTGGTTTTATTACATCTTATGTTTTTATTTTTTATTTTTTTTTTGTTCTAGGTGCACTCAATCTTCTCTAAAAAATTTGTGGATACAATGAATTAAAAATAAAAAATTTAATTATTTAATATATTAAATTTTGTGAGAATAAGTTTATTATTATATTTAGGAGATAACAGAATCCATTTATTTACACCAAAATAAATAATTATACGAGTACCAAGTTACACCAAAATAAGCAGGAAAAGTGATTGAATTTAACATTTACACTTTACGAGTTACATCCAAAAAAAAATAAAAATAAAAAAAACTACATTTCAATAAAATTCAAACACCACTGCAGTTGTTATGTTGGATCTGAAGATTAGTGAATCCAAACTTTGATCCCCTGGGTGTAGAAAAAAATTTCTTAAAAAGTACAAAATGTATATATATATATATGCTAAGAAAATCCCCATAAAATCTTAAAAGTAATAGAAAAAAAAAATTTAAATTTAAATAACTTTTAATTATTATTATTGAACTTATGAAGGTAAGTAAGAAAAAGTAAACATGTTAAAATTTGCTTTTGTCTCTTCTCAAAAAAAAAAAAAAAAAAAAAAAATAAAATTCAATTCAACTACAAAACTATTCAAGAATTATGTAATTCAAATTGAGTTGAAATTAATTAGTTAAATTACACAGCAATTTGATGATTCCAAACATAATGAAACTTTCACATAAAATTAATATTTGGAGAACACGAGTTCAATAGTGTGAAAAGTTGGTGTCAGGTGTGTCAATTCATGCTCTAATAAAGTATTACAGCTTCTTTTTTTTCTTTCTTTTTTTTTGGGTACAAGTTTAATATTTCAAAAATGATTTCATTAAAAAGTTGGACAAAAGTGGCAAAATTCACGGACTCTTTGGATGCCAAATTTGGAATTTACAAATCCAAATTCAAAAATATTTCCATTAAAAAAAAAAAAGAAGCAAAACCCATAATTAAATCACCAAAATTGGTAATTCTCTTTAGTTGTAAATAAATTCCTACTTCAACAACAACCAAAAAAAAAAAAAAAATTAATTGAAAATGAGAATTGAATCAAACAAAGATGTATATTTATACCTTTTTTTTTTCCTTTTTCTTGGATTTTCCCATAAGATATAATATGTTTTCCAAGGACTTTCTTGAACCATCAACAATTATGTGGATCTCTCTCTACTCCTCATGTTTCCAGCTCTAACA